>OX421285.1:12144760-12152260 GCA_949125355.1 Agriopis leucophaearia
AACAAATACAATTTCATCTTCTTTAGCCGGGTGTGGGGCTTTCAGGAAAGAGATGCGCTCCTCGATCTGCCGCTTACCGTAATCGAGTGTCGTCGGTCTGCCTCTTTTCGCTTCGTATAGCTGAGCCGCTTCCCGAACCCGAAGGTCCAATGGAAGCAACCCAGCTAATACGAGTGCTGCGTTCAGAGGCACCGTTCGATAAGCTTTGCAAATTTTTTGGGCAAACCCACGTTGGATGGTGTTAAATTGCTTCCGTACCATTATCTTTTCTGCTGCTGGTGCCCATGCACTCGAAGCGTACATTATAATAGGCTCTATAACTGCCACATATATCGTCCTGATGATCTCCGGGTTCAGCCCCCATTCTATCCTCGCTGTTTTTGAAAGCTGCTTATAAATATTTGCAGCCTTACGACAGACATTGGACACATGTTTGTTAAAAGTGAGTTTTTTGTCTATCGTAAGGCCGAGCAGCTTAATTTCTTCCACAACGGGTATGTCCACTCCACCCATGTGCATGATTGGGGCATCAAACTTAAGTTTATTCGTCACAATCATGGCGTTCGTTTTGTGAGCTGCGAATCTTAGTTTATTTTTAATACCCCAATCATGCACATACGCGAGGGTATCGTTTACGTTTTCTTGAATTTGTAGAGCTGATTTCCCGGAAAACATCAGTACGACGTCGTCCGCAAATGCCTGTATGTTTACGCCTCGAGTGGTTAGATCATTCAGGAGCGGATCCAGCAGCAGGTTCCAAAATGTGGGACCCCCAATTGACCCTTGAACGCAGCCTTTTGTAGTGTCCTTTCCAAAAGACTTGCCTGCATAGTTTACCACTACCCTCCTTCCTTCAAAGTAATGGTTCACCATTCTCCTCAAGTTAGTTGGGCACTTCAGGGTCACAAGTTGGGTTTTTATGGCAGGCCACCAGGCACTGTCGAAAGCCCCTTCGATATCTAATGATACTATCACCATCAAATCCTTGTTCCGCAGGTTGGTGTGGACTTGCTGTATTAAATCATACAGCGCGTCCTCCGTACTACGCTGCGGCACAAAGCCGTACTGTCTGGGGTTTGTCCTTGGTAGTAAGTGCCATCTGATCCTCCTTACTACCATTTTTTCGAGGACTTTCCCCAAGACTGACAATAGCCCAATCGGTCGGTACGACTTTGTGTTGGTGTAGTCACTCTTTCCGGGCTTCCGCAGTACCACGACGGATGCCTCTTTCCAGGGTGTTGGGAAGCATGACAAAGTCAGACATTTGTTCAAGATCTCCAGGAAGACTTCCTTCGCCGCGGATATTGCTCTAAAGCAAATGTCCGCGGTAAATCCATCTGGTCCCGGAGCTTTCTTGGGATTGAAGCCATTTATGGTCCTGTTTAATTCCGCCACCGTGAACGGGGGGTCATCAGTGTCTTTGTCATCTGGTGTTGAGTTGCATAGCGTTCCAGCTGTCCTTCTAATGGCCTCGTGGATACAACTATCATCGCTACCATTGTCGTCCGGAAAAAATGTTTTAGCTAGCAACTCTACCGATTCTTCAGGACCTAGAATGGCTCCATTTTCCACCAACAGTTGGTCTTCGTGTCTCCTCGTCCCGCTTCTGATAACCCTGTACACGCTATCCCACATTGATTCCCTGTCTTGTTTAGAGCAAAACTTCTTCCAGCTCTCTGTTTGTGCTTTGCTGGCTTCGTACTCATACTTTTCTTTCTGTTGCAGGTACTCATCAATCACGTGTTGGCGTCTCCGGGGTGCAGCGCATCGTATTCTTCGCCTCTTTGTGTTAACACTACCCTTCAAGCGTTCCAGTTCGTCGGTCCACCAAGGTAAGTATTTTTTCTTGTTTTTAATTTTCACTAGTGGAATAGTATCATTGCATGCCGATTGTATAGTTTTGATGTATGTGCTTATTGTAACTTCTAGCTGCTCCCTATCTCCAATTCTAGCGATGCTGTCTTTTGTGATACCATTCCCTTCAAGCGTGTTCAAAAACCTCTCGGTGAACCGACACCAGTCGGCTTTCCGGGTATCGTAGATGCGGGTGGACATTGGCTTTCTCTCCTCCAGAGGCCTTTCCAGACTGAGACCAAACGTTATTGCGTTGTGGTCTGAACTGGTGACCAGTGCCCGGTCGACCTTCCAGTCCTTGATGTGCCGCAGTAAACGTGGTGAACAGACTGTTATGTCGACGTTACTTGTAAGATGGCGGCCACCCCGGACTGTATCGAAGGTTGGGTCGGTCCCACAGTTCAGAATATGCATGTCCGCCTCTTCTAGAAAGTCTCTGTAGATTTCGCCTCTTTCATTTTCCTCCACGCTCCCCCACCACGTGCTCCAGGCGTTGATGTCCCCTCCAACTAGTATTTTATCAGTTTGCACTGAGTTCAGGAGCGTCCTCAGCTCCACCAGGTAGGGCTCAAGCGGCACGCTGTCCTCGAAGTACACCGAGATTATAACAATAGTCCACTTATCAGTTTTGAGGCACGCCATTGCTATGTTTTCCGAAGTCAAGGATTGATGGCTTATAACCTCAATCCCTTCGTCAAACACAACAATGGCAGCCTTGACTGGCTTAGTCCGGTTCATCTCTTTCTGTATGACTCGAGTTCCACCGTACCGCTTGAGCTCCCCCACAGATCCAACGTAGGGCTCCTGTACCAGTGCAAAGCTAACTCCCCTCTTGTAGGCTTCTTGAAAGAGCTCTTCGGTTGCCCGCTTCTTCCGTTGGAGATTCGCTTGTGCGGCTTTATAAAATTTTCTTGGGCCTGTCTGGTCGGAGGTTGTGCTGACGCCTATGTCGCCTAAGGTGCCCTTAACAATACGCCACACTCGACCTGGCTATCGCATCCCAACGCTTTCGAATTGGGCATTCTCTGTCAAAAGCATTATGGCCGGTTTCGTGGTACTTAGCCAACCCGCAATTGCGGCAGGTTGGAGTCTCGCCAGTCTGGTACGATGGACATTCTGCCCGGAGGTGTGGGCCGGCGCAATAGCTGCACAGGTCAGCTGGCTCCTTGCACAGTCTGCGCCCGTGCCCATACCCCAGGCATCTTGTACATTGTACGAGCGGACTCTGGTCCTGGACCGCCGCATATTGCAGGTCAACATGCACCCTCCCGGCCGAGGTCAGTTTTTGCCAGACCTTTGGCGAGACCTGTAGGACAACGTGATTCTCGTGGGGGTTCCTAGCCCTCCGCCGGTACCTCACCACTGCCCTGAACTCGTCGTCTCCCAGATCCCGCAAAAGACTGGCATTTTGGGTCCTGAGCGACGCCACTATGTCCTCGTCCTTGTTGAAGGTGAGGAGGTTTTTGATAATAATCAGCGGGTCTTTATTTGTGGCCTCTTCCACGCTGAGGTTTTTATTTCCAGCCGTGATACGTTCACTCACCCTTTTCAATTCCCCCATAGTGGCGCAGCTCAGGACGACCTTTTGGTTCCTGACCTTTTGAACGCGCGTAACCTGTAGCCCGTTTGTTTTGGCCTCGAGTGCAGCTCTAACTTTTCCAAGCACCTCATCACTGGTGTCCTTCTCAATATCAGAGGACACCACGATGGAGTGCTTCGGACGTTTAGATGGGGAGACTGTACTTGCGGGCTTTGCCAAGACCTCTGCGTAAGACGGCATCGACGAGACTATCCGTCCTGTCTCCTCCGTGCTCTGACGAAGCTCCCTTACTTCACAGACGAGTCTATCAATATTGTTTTCGCTTCTGTCTCCGTCAGCATTCCTATCTAAAGCTGCTTTGAGCAGCTCCATTTTTGCACTGTTTTCTTTAATAAGCTGCATGTGGGTCCCGATCAATACTTCCAGCTCATGCTCCAAACCCCGAGAGGGTTTGGAGCCTGCACTGGAAATCTCCCCTGTTTCCTCTTCCTCTTCATATCTTTCGGGCTGCACTTTTCCTTTTACCGAGCTAGCCTCCTTGAAGATTTGGAACAGGCGGTCCACTTCTTCTACCACAGCAGCCTTTATCTCCACTTTTATTCTTGAGTTTTTCAAGTGCTGCTTGGCGCGAGTCACGCAGGCCCTGGCTTCCGTTGTTCTGTCTAAAGCTTTGCCACTCGTTTTCGGTAGGCTCCCGATAGCTTCCATCGACAGCCTTTTCACAGCCGCCGGTTTTGGCTTCGGGGTCTCCACCAACGGGGCCATACTGGGGGGTGAAGAGCTAGTCCGGTCCGGTTTCCCGGACTCCCACTCCCCAATGCTTTTGCGGACACCCTGACTTGGAGGGCCTGCGTGCCTCGTGACGGTTCCAGCCGTCGTCTTCTCTACGCACTCTTCCGGTTTGGCAGGCGTTCTAAACATAATTACTAATTATAAAATATAATACAAAACGTAAGTCCAAGAATAATAAATCAACTGCACTCAGAAAAGAACGAGAAAACGAAACTGCAATATTTTGTCCTTCCCAGTGATGTCCTCCTATATAGAGTTAACGTCACTGGGTGGGTGGGCGGGCGAAATTTTTCGCGAATTTCGCTGTTTGGAGTGTGGGGCGAGATGCGGGCACTCCACCCGATGTCAGAGCACGAATAAAAATTTGAAAACGAATTTCGCTGTTTGGAGTGTGGGGCGAGATGCGGGCACTCCACCCGATGTCAGAGCACGAATAAAAATTTGAAAAAGTTAAAATTTGAAAAAGTTATTGAAGTTTTTCGAAAAATTTTTTGTTTTTGCTATGTCCAAAACTTTTAATACTAATGTGTCTTTTTTATGTTGCAGGTCTGGTGAGGGCTCGCGGCTGCGCGTCCGGAAAGGTATCACACACCACGGTCAGAGGATATTTTTGCAAACGAAAATCGACGGTTAGGTTAGGTTAGGTTAGGTTAGGTTAGGTTAGGTTAGGTTAGGTTAGGTTAGGTTAGGTTAGGTTAGGTTAGGTTAGGTTAGGTTAGGTTAGGTTAGGTTAGGTTAGGTTAGGTTAGGTTAGGTTAGGTTAGGTTAGGTTAGGTTAGGTTAGGTTAGGTTAGGTTAGGTTAGGTTAGGTTAGGTTAGGTTAGGTTAGGTTAGGTTAGGTTAGGTTAGGTTAGGTTAGGTTAGGTTAGGTTAGGTTAGGTTAGGTTAGGTTAGGTTAGGTTAGGTTAGGTTAGGTTAGGTTAGGTTAGGTTAGGTTAGGTTAGGTTAGGTTAGGTTAGGTTAGGTTAGGTTAGGTTAGGTTAGGTTAGGTTAGGTTAGGTTAGGTTAGGTTAGGTTAGGTTAGGTTAGGTTAGGTTAGGTTAGGTTAGGTTAGGTTAGGTTAGGTTAGGTTAGGTTAGGTTAGGTTAGGTTAGGTTAGGTTAGGTTAGGTTAGGTTAGGTTAGGTTAGGTTAGGTTAGGTTAGGTTAGGTTAGGTTAGGTTAGGTTAGGTTAGGTTAGGTTAGGTTAGGTTAGGTTAGGTTAGGTTAGGTTAGGTTAGGTTAGGTTAGGTTAGGTTAGGTTAGGTTAGGTTAGGTTAGGTTAGGTTAGGTTAGGTTAGGTTAGGTTAGGTTAGGTTAGGTTAGGTTAGGTTAGGTTAGGTTAGGTTAGGTTAGGTTAGGTTAGGTTAGGTTAGGTTAGGTTAGGTTAGGTTAGGTTAGGTTAGGTTAGGTTAGGTTAGGTTAGGTTAGGTTAGGTTAGGTTAGGTTAGGTTAGGTTAGGTTAGGTTAGGTTAGGTTAGGTTAGGTTAGGTTAGGTTAGGTTAGGTTAGGTTAGGTTAGGTTAGGTTAGGTTAGGTTAGGTTAGGTTAGGTTAGGTTAGGTTAGGTTAGGTTAGGTTAGGTTAGGTTAGGTTAGGTTAGGTTAGGTTAGGTTTTTTTTTTTTTTTTTTTTTTTTTATTAGTCATTCCCCAGCCATAAGCTAGGACCTTTTTTAAGTATTTACTGTTTTTATCGGTTATGTTATATTTTTATGTATTTATAGTAGGAAAGTTACAGTTTAAGAGTTTTTATGTAAGTTATTAGAACAAGTTTTATTTTCAAATTCATAAGGGTTAATATAGGTTGTGTTTTATAGCGACTTGTTTTTGAATTTTTTTTTTTTTTTTTTTTCTTTCATATCTGTAATCCAATTTATGCGTTGATATAATATAAAGGTTTTATATTATTCAACGATATTTTATGTATCTATTTGTTTCTTTTTATAACTTTTTCTGTTATTTTTATGCAGTATTCTAAAAATAAATTACGTGTGTTATTATCTGTCATAATCATATTTATATTTTCAGCTGTTATCTTCTGTCCTATTTCATGTTCTATCGTCAACCTCTCCAAACCATATGCAGGACATTCTGTCAATATGTGGACCACATTTTCGTTTTTGTCGGGTTCACAGATGCACGATGGGCTCTCCTTGCACTTGAAGCGATGCAAGTACTCAGAGAAACCACCGTGCCCCGTCATGATCTGTGTGAGTAGTCTATGGGTCTTCATCACTTTAATTATTTTGTGGGCTTGTATCGCATCTGGCAGGAACATTTTGGTGACCCCGGCGTTTTCTTCAGTCTTGTATCTCCGGTTCCATTCGTCGAGCGTATACAAACGAATTTGTCGCTTGACGAATGAAACCGGGCACAGATCGTAGTTTGGCCTTGTTTTAAGTTTCAAGGCTGCGTCTTTTGCTAGCTGATCTGCTCTTTCATTTCCCTCGAGTCCAGCGTGTGCCTTAATCCAAAAGAACTGAATATTCTTCTTTTGCATTTCACAATCTTTCAAGTTGCGACGGGTTTGGACTGCGAGGGGATGAAGAGAGCAGTTTTTCACTATTGTCTCCAGTGACGACCTTGAATCACTGTAGATTCCAAAAGTTTGTTCCGGTCTCTTCAGAATTTCACTCGTCGCTCTGCAAATGGCCAACAATTCCGCTTGGTATACAGTGCAGTACGACGGTAGTTTCAATCGAAGGCTTTTGGTTTCAGCATCACTGTTCCAAAAGGACAGCGACGCCCCAACCATACCCTCGATTTTACTACCGTCCGTAAATATTCGAACCGCTTGTGTACTGTTGTCAGCCACGTCTCTCTCGTTTGCCAAGCACATGAATTGAAGGCTCATTTGCTGTGACGGATGCGGTGTTTCGGCGAACGCGGTTTTTCGCTCGATTTCTCTGTCCGCCAGTGCTGGTTGTGGTATTCCCCTCTTTGCCTCGTAAAGGGCGGCTGCTTCTTGAATTCGGAGGTCAAGGGGTAGTAGCCCGGTCAGCACCAGCGCTGAATTGAGAGAGACCGTGCGATAAGCCTTGCACAGTTTCTGCGCAAAGCCTCTCTGAACCGCGTTCAGCTGCTTCTGAATGCACCACTTTTTGGTCGCCGGAGCCCAGGCGCTCGCCGCATATAAAATGAGTGGTTCCATCACCGCCATATAAATGGTCCGAATCACTTCTGGGTGGAGGCCCCAGCTAATTTTTGCGGCTCTGGATAGCTGTTTGTACAAGTTCAAAGCCTTTCTGCATACATAGCTGGCGTGGTTGTTGAACGTCAGTTTGTTATCTATCCAGAGCCCCAAAAGTTTTATCTCGCTTGACATTGCAATGTCGAC
>OX421285.1:12154760-12159760 GCA_949125355.1 Agriopis leucophaearia
TATAACTTTTTCTGTTATTTTTATGCAGTATTCTAAAAATAAATTACGTGTGTTATTATCTGTCATAATCATATTTATATTTTCAGCTGTTATCTTCTGTCCTATTTCATGTTCTATCGTCAACCTCTCCAAACCATATGCAGGACATTCTGTCAATATGTGGACCACATTTTCGTTTTTGTCGGGTTCACAGATGCACGATGGGCTCTCCTTGCACTTGAAGCGATGCAAGTACTCAGAGAAACCACCGTGCCCCGTCATGATCTGTGTGAGTAGTCTATGGGTCTTCATCACTTTAATTATTTTGTGGGCTTGTATCGCATCTGGCAGGAACATTTTGGTGACCCCGGCGTTTTCTTCAGTCTTGTATCTCCGGTTCCATTCGTCGAGCGTATACAAACGAATTTGTCGCTTGACGAATGAAACCGGGCACAGATCGTAGTTTGGCCTTGTTTTAAGTTTCAAGGCTGCGTCTTTTGCTAGCTGATCTGCTCTTTCATTTCCCTCGAGTCCAGCGTGTGCCTTAATCCAAAAGAACTGAATATTCTTCTTTTGCATTTCACAATCTTTCAAGTTGCGACGGGTTTGGACTGCGAGGGGATGAAGAGAGCAGTTTTTCACTATTGTCTCCAGTGACGACCTTGAATCACTGTAGATTCCAAAAGTTTGTTCCGGTCTCTTCAGAATTTCACTCGTCGCTCTGCAAATGGCCAACAATTCCGCTTGGTATACAGTGCAGTACGACGGTAGTTTCAATCGAAGGCTTTTGGTTTCAGCATCACTGTTCCAAAAGGACAGCGACGCCCCAACCATACCCTCGATTTTACTACCGTCCGTAAATATTCGAACCGCTTGTGTACTGTTGTCAGCCACGTCTCTCTCGTTTGCCAAGCACATGAATTGAAGGCTCATTTGCTGTGACGGATGCGGTGTTTCGGCGAACGCGGTTTTTCGCTCGATTTCTCTGTCCGCCAGTGCTGGTTGTGGTATTCCCCTCTTTGCCTCGTAAAGGGCGGCTGCTTCTTGAATTCGGAGGTCAAGGGGTAGTAGCCCGGTCAGCACCAGCGCTGAATTGAGAGAGACCGTGCGATAAGCCTTGCACAGTTTCTGCGCAAAGCCTCTCTGAACCGCGTTCAGCTGCTTCTGAATGCACCACTTTTTGGTCGCCGGAGCCCAGGCGCTCGCCGCATATAAAATGAGTGGTTCCATCACCGCCATATAAATGGTCCGAATCACTTCTGGGTGGAGGCCCCAGCTAATTTTTGCGGCTCTGGATAGCTGTTTGTACAAGTTCAAAGCCTTTCTGCATACATAGCTGGCGTGGTTGTTGAACGTCAGTTTGTTATCTATCCAGAGCCCCAAAAGTTTTATCTCGCTTGACATTGCAATGTCGACTCCGCCCATGCACAAGTGTGGGGTATCAAATTTAAGTTTCCGCGTCAGGACCATGGCATTGGTTTTGTGCGGTGCGAACTTTAACTTATTTCTGATTCCCCACTCCCGGACACAGGCGAGGGCGTCATTTGCACATGTCTGCACCTCCAACCCAGTGTTTCCATCGATGACCAGCACCACATCGTCGGCAAATGCCTGAGCGTAGTTTCCGCGTCTTTGGAGGCCTTGCAGTAAGGGGTCGAGGAGGAGATTCCAGAGGATTGGGCCACCTATAGACCCCTGGACGCAGCCCTTGCTGGTACTTTTGGAGTACTCCTCGCCGGCATACCTCACGCTAACTTTCCTATCCCGGAGGTAGCTGTCTAACACCTTCCTGATGTTTATGGGACATTTTTCCTCAGCCAATCTAACCTTTATAGCAGGCCACCAGGCGCTATCGAAGGCTCCCTCTATGTCCAATGAGACTATGGTCAGCAGTTTCTTTTGGACTAACTTGTTTTGTACGTGCTGCATTAAGTCATAGAGGGAGTCTTCGGTGCTTTTAGGTTAGGTTAGGTTAGGTTAGGTTAGGTTAGGTTAGGTTAGGTTAGGTTAGGTTAGGTTAGGTTAGGTTAGGTTAGGTTAGGTTAGGTTAGGTTAGGTTAGGTTAGGTTAGGTTAGGTTAGGTTAGGTTAGGTTAGGTTAGGTTAGGTTAGGTTAGGTTAGGTTAGGTTAGGTTAGGTTAGGTTAGGTTAGGTTAGGTTAGGTTAGGTTAGGTTAGGTTAGGTTAGGTTAGGTTAGGTTAGGTTAGGTTAGGTTAGGTTAGGTTAGGTTAGGTTAGGTTAGGTTAGGTTAGGTTAGGTTAGGTTAGGTTAGGTTAGGTTAGGTTAGGTTAGGTTAGGTTAGGTTAGGTTAGGTTAGGTTAGGTTAGGTTAGGTTAGGTTAGGTTAGGTTAGGTTAGGTTAGGTTAGGTTAGGTTAGGTTAGGTTAGGTTAGGTTAGGTTAGGTTAGGTTAGGTTAGGTTAGGTTAGGTTAGGTTAGGTTAGGTTAGGTTAGGTTAGGTTAGGTTAGGTTAGGTTAGGTTAGGTTAGGTTAGGTTAGGTTAGGTTAGGTTAGGTTAGGTTAGGTTAGGTTAGGTTAGGTTAGGTTAGGTTAGGTTAGGTTAGGTTAGGTTAGGTTAGGTTAGGTTAGGTTAGGTTAGGTTAGGTTAGGTTAGGTTAGGTTAGGTTAGGTTAGGTTAGGTTAGGTTAGGTTAGGTTAGGTTAGGTTAGGTTAGGTTAGGTTAGGTTAGGTTAGGTTAGGTTAGGTTAGGTTAGGTTAGGTTAGGTTAGGTTAGGTTAGGTTAGGTTAGGTTAGGTTAGGTTAGGTTAGGTTAGGTTAGGTTAGGTTAGGTTAGGTTAGGTTAGGTTAGGTTAGGTTAGGTTAGGTTAGGTTAGGTTAGGTTAGGTTAGGTTAGGTTAGGTTAGGTTAGGTTAGGTTTTTTTTTTTTTTTTTTTTTTTTTATTAGTCATTCCCCAGCCATAAGCTAGGACCTTTTTTAAGTATTTACTGTTTTTATCGGTTATGTTATATTTTTATGTATTTATAGTAGGAAAGTTACAGTTTAAGAGTTTTTATGTAAGTTATTAGAACAAGTTTTATTTTCAAATTCATAAGGGTTAATATAGGTTGTGTTTTATAGCGACTTGTTTTTGAATTTTTTTTTTTTTTTTTTTTCTTTCATATCTGTAATCCAATTTATGCGTTGATATAATATAAAGGTTTTATATTATTCAACGATATTTTATGTATCTATTTGTTTCTTTTTATAACTTTTTCTGTTATTTTTATGCAGTATTCTAAAAATAAATTACGTGTGTTATTATCTGTCATAATCATATTTATATTTTCAGCTGTTATCTTCTGTCCTATTTCATGTTCTATCGTCAACCTCTCCAAACCATATGCAGGACATTCTGTCAATATGTGGACCACATTTTCGTTTTTGTCGGGTTCACAGATGCACGATGGGCTCTCCTTGCACTTGAAGCGATGCAAGTACTCAGAGAAACCACCGTGCCCCGTCATGATCTGTGTGAGTAGTCTATGGGTCTTCATCACTTTAATTATTTTGTGGGCTTGTATCGCATCTGGCAGGAACATTTTGGTGACCCCGGCGTTTTCTTCAGTCTTGTATCTCCGGTTCCATTCGTCGAGCGTATACAAACGAATTTGTCGCTTGACGAATGAAACCGGGCACAGATCGTAGTTTGGCCTTGTTTTAAGTTTCAAGGCTGCGTCTTTTGCTAGCTGATCTGCTCTTTCATTTCCCTCGAGTCCAGCGTGTGCCTTAATCCAAAAGAACTGAATATTCTTCTTTTGCATTTCACAATCTTTCAAGTTGCGACGGGTTTGGACTGCGAGGGGATGAAGAGAGCAGTTTTTCACTATTGTCTCCAGTGACGACCTTGAATCACTGTAGATTCCAAAAGTTTGTTCCGGTCTCTTCAGAATTTCACTCGTCGCTCTGCAAATGGCCAACAATTCCGCTTGGTATACAGTGCAGTACGACGGTAGTTTCAATCGAAGGCTTTTGGTTTCAGCATCACTGTTCCAAAAGGACAGCGACGCCCCAACCATACCCTCGATTTTACTACCGTCCGTAAATATTCGAACCGCTTGTGTACTGTTGTCAGCCACGTCTCTCTCGTTTGCCAAGCACATGAATTGAAGGCTCATTTGCTGTGACGGATGCGGTGTTTCGGCGAACGCGGTTTTTCGCTCGATTTCTCTGTCCGCCAGTGCTGGTTGTGGTATTCCCCTCTTTGCCTCGTAAAGGGCGGCTGCTTCTTGAATTCGGAGGTCAAGGGGTAGTAGCCCGGTCAGCACCAGCGCTGAATTGAGAGAGACCGTGCGATAAGCCTTGCACAGTTTCTGCGCAAAGCCTCTCTGAACCGCGTTCAGCTGCTTCTGAATGCACCACTTTTTGGTCGCCGGAGCCCAGGCGCTCGCCGCATATAAAATGAGTGGTTCCATCACCGCCATATAAATGGTCCGAATCACTTCTGGGTGGAGGCCCCAGCTAATTTTTGCGGCTCTGGATAGCTGTTTGTACAAGTTCAAAGCCTTTCTGCATACATAGCTGGCGTGGTTGTTGAACGTCAGTTTGTTATCTATCCAGAGCCCCAAAAGTTTTATCTCGCTTGACATTGCAATGTCGACTCCGCCCATGCACAAGTGTGGGGTATCAAATTTAAGTTTCCGCGTCAGGACCATGGCATTGGTTTTGTGCGGTGCGAACTTTAACTTATTTCTGATTCCCCACTCCCGGACACAGGCGAGGGCGTCATTTGCACATGTCTGCACCTCCAACCCAGTGTTTCCATCGATGACCAGCACCACATCGTCGGCAAATGCCTGAGCGTAGTTTCCGCGTCTTTGGAGGCCTTGCAGTAAGGGGTCGAGGAGGAGATTCCAGAGGATTGGGCCACCTATAGACCCCTGGACGCAGCCCTTGCTGGTACTTTTGGAGTACTCCTCGCCGGCATACCTCACGCTAACTTTCCTATCCCGGAGGTAGCTGTCTAACACCTTCCTGATGTTTATGGGACATTTTTCCTCAGCCAATCTAACCTTTATAGCAGGCC
>OX421285.1:12162260-12167100 GCA_949125355.1 Agriopis leucophaearia
GCTGTGACGGATGCGGTGTTTCGGCGAACGCGGTTTTTCGCTCGATTTCTCTGTCCGCCAGTGCTGGTTGTGGTATTCCCCTCTTTGCCTCGTAAAGGGCGGCTGCTTCTTGAATTCGGAGGTCAAGGGGTAGTAGCCCGGTCAGCACCAGCGCTGAATTGAGAGAGACCGTGCGATAAGCCTTGCACAGTTTCTGCGCAAAGCCTCTCTGAACCGCGTTCAGCTGCTTCTGAATGCACCACTTTTTGGTCGCCGGAGCCCAGGCGCTCGCCGCATATAAAATGAGTGGTTCCATCACCGCCATATAAATGGTCCGAATCACTTCTGGGTGGAGGCCCCAGCTAATTTTTGCGGCTCTGGATAGCTGTTTGTACAAGTTCAAAGCCTTTCTGCATACATAGCTGGCGTGGTTGTTGAACGTCAGTTTGTTATCTATCCAGAGCCCCAAAAGTTTTATCTCGCTTGACATTGCAATGTCGACTCCGCCCATGCACAAGTGTGGGGTATCAAATTTAAGTTTCCGCGTCAGGACCATGGCATTGGTTTTGTGCGGTGCGAACTTTAACTTATTTCTGATTCCCCACTCCCGGACACAGGCGAGGGCGTCATTTGCACATGTCTGCACCTCCAACCCAGTGTTTCCATCGATGACCAGCACCACATCGTCGGCAAATGCCTGAGCGTAGTTTCCGCGTCTTTGGAGGCCTTGCAGTAAGGGGTCGAGGAGGAGATTCCAGAGGATTGGGCCACCTATAGACCCCTGGACGCAGCCCTTGCTGGTACTTTTGGAGTACTCCTCGCCGGCATACCTCACGCTAACTTTCCTATCCCGGAGGTAGCTGTCTAACACCTTCCTGATGTTTATGGGACATTTTTCCTCAGCCAATCTAACCTTTATAGCAGGCCACCAGGCGCTATCGAAGGCTCCCTCTATGTCCAATGAGACTATGGTCAGCAGTTTCTTTTGGACTAACTTGTTTTGTACGTGCTGCATTAAGTCATAGAGGGAGTCTTCGGTGCTTTTAGGTTAGGTTAGGTTAGGTTAGGTTAGGTTAGGTTAGGTTAGGTTAGGTTAGGTTAGGTTAGGTTAGGTTAGGTTAGGTTAGGTTAGGTTAGGTTAGGTTAGGTTAGGTTAGGTTAGGTTAGGTTAGGTTAGGTTAGGTTAGGTTAGGTTAGGTTAGGTTAGGTTAGGTTAGGTTAGGTTAGGTTAGGTTAGGTTAGGTTAGGTTAGGTTAGGTTAGGTTAGGTTAGGTTAGGTTAGGTTAGGTTAGGTTAGGTTAGGTTAGGTTAGGTTAGGTTAGGTTAGGTTAGGTTAGGTTAGGTTAGGTTAGGTTAGGTTAGGTTAGGTTAGGTTAGGTTAGGTTAGGTTAGGTTAGGTTAGGTTAGGTTAGGTTAGGTTAGGTTAGGTTAGGTTAGGTTAGGTTAGGTTAGGTTAGGTTAGGTTAGGTTAGGTTAGGTTAGGTTAGGTTAGGTTAGGTTAGGTTAGGTTAGGTTAGGTTAGGTTAGGTTAGGTTAGGTTAGGTTAGGTTAGGTTAGGTTAGGTTAGGTTAGGTTAGGTTAGGTTAGGTTAGGTTAGGTTAGGTTAGGTTAGGTTAGGTTAGGTTAGGTTAGGTTAGGTTAGGTTAGGTTAGGTTAGGTTAGGTTAGGTTAGGTTAGGTTAGGTTAGGTTAGGTTAGGTTAGGTTAGGTTAGGTTAGGTTAGGTTAGGTTAGGTTAGGTTAGGTTAGGTTAGGTTAGGTTAGGTTAGGTTAGGTTAGGTTAGGTTAGGTTAGGTTAGGTTAGGTTAGGTTAGGTTAGGTTAGGTTAGGTTAGGTTAGGTTAGGTTAGGTTAGGTTAGGTTAGGTTAGGTTAGGTTAGGTTAGGTTAGGTTAGGTTAGGTTAGGTTAGGTTAGGTTAGGTTAGGTTAGGTTAGGTTAGGTTAGGTTAGGTTAGGTTAGGTTAGGTTAGGTTAGGTTAGGTTAGGTTAGGTTAGGTTAGGTTAGGTTAGGTTAGGTTAGGTTAGGTTAGGTTAGGTTAGGTTAGGTTAGGTTAGGTTAGGTTAGGTTAGGTTAGGTTAGGTTAGGTTAGGTTTTTTTTTTTTTTTTTTTTTTTTTATTAGTCATTCCCCAGCCATAAGCTAGGACCTTTTTTAAGTATTTACTGTTTTTATCGGTTATGTTATATTTTTATGTATTTATAGTAGGAAAGTTACAGTTTAAGAGTTTTTATGTAAGTTATTAGAACAAGTTTTATTTTCAAATTCATAAGGGTTAATATAGGTTGTGTTTTATAGCGACTTGTTTTTGAATTTTTTTTTTTTTTTTTTTTCTTTCATATCTGTAATCCAATTTATGCGTTGATATAATATAAAGGTTTTATATTATTCAACGATATTTTATGTATCTATTTGTTTCTTTTTATAACTTTTTCTGTTATTTTTATGCAGTATTCTAAAAATAAATTACGTGTGTTATTATCTGTCATAATCATATTTATATTTTCAGCTGTTATCTTCTGTCCTATTTCATGTTCTATCGTCAACCTCTCCAAACCATATGCAGGACATTCTGTCAATATGTGGACCACATTTTCGTTTTTGTCGGGTTCACAGATGCACGATGGGCTCTCCTTGCACTTGAAGCGATGCAAGTACTCAGAGAAACCACCGTGCCCCGTCATGATCTGTGTGAGTAGTCTATGGGTCTTCATCACTTTAATTATTTTGTGGGCTTGTATCGCATCTGGCAGGAACATTTTGGTGACCCCGGCGTTTTCTTCAGTCTTGTATCTCCGGTTCCATTCGTCGAGCGTATACAAACGAATTTGTCGCTTGACGAATGAAACCGGGCACAGATCGTAGTTTGGCCTTGTTTTAAGTTTCAAGGCTGCGTCTTTTGCTAGCTGATCTGCTCTTTCATTTCCCTCGAGTCCAGCGTGTGCCTTAATCCAAAAGAACTGAATATTCTTCTTTTGCATTTCACAATCTTTCAAGTTGCGACGGGTTTGGACTGCGAGGGGATGAAGAGAGCAGTTTTTCACTATTGTCTCCAGTGACGACCTTGAATCACTGTAGATTCCAAAAGTTTGTTCCGGTCTCTTCAGAATTTCACTCGTCGCTCTGCAAATGGCCAACAATTCCGCTTGGTATACAGTGCAGTACGACGGTAGTTTCAATCGAAGGCTTTTGGTTTCAGCATCACTGTTCCAAAAGGACAGCGACGCCCCAACCATACCCTCGATTTTACTACCGTCCGTAAATATTCGAACCGCTTGTGTACTGTTGTCAGCCACGTCTCTCTCGTTTGCCAAGCACATGAATTGAAGGCTCATTTGCTGTGACGGATGCGGTGTTTCGGCGAACGCGGTTTTTCGCTCGATTTCTCTGTCCGCCAGTGCTGGTTGTGGTATTCCCCTCTTTGCCTCGTAAAGGGCGGCTGCTTCTTGAATTCGGAGGTCAAGGGGTAGTAGCCCGGTCAGCACCAGCGCTGAATTGAGAGAGACCGTGCGATAAGCCTTGCACAGTTTCTGCGCAAAGCCTCTCTGAACCGCGTTCAGCTGCTTCTGAATGCACCACTTTTTGGTCGCCGGAGCCCAGGCGCTCGCCGCATATAAAATGAGTGGTTCCATCACCGCCATATAAATGGTCCGAATCACTTCTGGGTGGAGGCCCCAGCTAATTTTTGCGGCTCTGGATAGCTGTTTGTACAAGTTCAAAGCCTTTCTGCATACATAGCTGGCGTGGTTGTTGAACGTCAGTTTGTTATCTATCCAGAGCCCCAAAAGTTTTATCTCGCTTGACATTGCAATGTCGACTCCGCCCATGCACAAGTGTGGGGTATCAAATTTAAGTTTCCGCGTCAGGACCATGGCATTGGTTTTGTGCGGTGCGAACTTTAACTTATTTCTGATTCCCCACTCCCGGACACAGGCGAGGGCGTCATTTGCACATGTCTGCACCTCCAACCCAGTGTTTCCATCGATGACCAGCACCACATCGTCGGCAAATGCCTGAGCGTAGTTTCCGCGTCTTTGGAGGCCTTGCAGTAAGGGGTCGAGGAGGAGATTCCAGAGGATTGGGCCACCTATAGACCCCTGGACGCAGCCCTTGCTGGTACTTTTGGAGTACTCCTCGCCGGCATACCTCACGCTAACTTTCCTATCCCGGAGGTAGCTGTCTAACACCTTCCTGATGTTTATGGGACATTTTTCCTCAGCCAATCTAACCTTTATAGCAGGCCACCAGGCGCTATCGAAGGCTCCCTCTATGTCCAATGAGACTATGGTCAGCAGTTTCTTTTGGACTAACTTGTTTTGTACGTGCTGCATTAAGTCATAGAGGGAGTCTTCGGTGCTTTTAGGTTAGGTTAGGTTAGGTTAGGTTAGGTTAGGTTAGGTTAGGTTAGGTTAGGTTAGGTTAGGTTAGGTTAGGTTAGGTTAGGTTAGGTTAGGTTAGGTTAGGTTAGGTTAGGTTAGGTTAGGTTAGGTTAGGTTAGGTTAGGTTAGGTTAGGTTAGGTTAGGTTAGGTTAGGTTAGGTTAGGTTAGGTTAGGTTAGGTTAGGTTAGGTTAGGTTAGGTTAGGTTAGGTTAGGTTAGGTTAGGTTAGGTTAGGTTAGGTTAGGTTAGGTTAGGTTAGGTTAGGTTAGGTTAGGTTAGGTTAGGTTAGGTTAGGTTAGGTTAGGTTAGGTTAGGTTAGGTTAGGTTAGGTTAGGTTAGGTTAGGTTAGGTTAGGTTAGGTTAGGTTAGGTTAGGTTAGGTTAGGTTAGTTAGGTTAGGTTAGGTTAGGTTAGGTTAGGTTAGGTTAGGTTAGGTTAGGTTAGGTTAGGTTAGGTTAGGTTAGGTTAGGTTAGGTTAGGTTAGGTTAG